>MCGO01000279.1:0-42214 GCA_002104985.1 Rhizoclosmatium globosum
TGGTTGTGGATGTTGGTTTCACAGTGGCCATTTTGTACTTGGTGCAAAGAAAAAAAACAAAGAGAACTCCCAATTGACATCCAATTCATTGCTTTCTCAATGGATCTCCCCTAACGTAGGCTTAGGAACATATCGAATGAAGTCGCGTGATGAATTGATAAGAACGATTCATGAGGCCTTGCGAATTGGATATCGATTGATAGACACAGCACAGGTCTATGGGAATGAAGACATAATTGGGGAGCTATCCAAACTAGCGGAATAGGAAGAGAAGAGCTCTTTATAACGACAAAGGTGAGGATAGTAGGAGAGGGTTTTGTAGTAATACGCACAACACAAGGTGTCACCAAAGGTTTTGACTGGCGAACTTACGGTTTATCAAAGCGTAATTTGAATCATTGAGGAAGCTTAAGTTAAATTATCTGGATCTTGTTCTTATCCACTGGCCTGGCACAGCGAAAAGGGACACAAAAATACCGAATACAGACAACAGGAGATCGGGATGGCGGGCACTTGAACGACTATGTGTGGAGGAGAAAGTCAGATTTATTGGCGTCTCAAATTACACGCCATCGCACATCAATGAGCTGTTGTCATATTGTACCATTCATCCATACGTCAATCAATTCGAAATGCATCCCCTCTATATCCGTGGGATATACTTGAAATTTGTAAGAAGAATAATATCAAAACGCAAGGTTATTCCACCCTGGGCGAAGGGGTTTTGGTGGATGCAACCAATTCAGATTACACTATGCTGGATTCCATTGCAGCCAAGTACTCATGTAGCCGCGCACAGCTGTTATTAAAGTGGTCGCTGCAAAACAACGTGGGCGTAATTCCGAAATCTCGTTCGATACGAAGATTGCAGGAGAACTACAACATTCTCTTCTTCAATATCTCCACTGAGGTAACGGAAACATTGCTGTCAATAAAAACTAAATGTTACTACCAGGATATGGAACGTTTGAATACTTTAACCACAAGTGGAGTCCTAACTCCCAAAAAGTTCTGCTGGGATCCGTATATAGTTGAATAAAGAATCTGCTGATATTTATTATTGTGCTCTCTCTAAAATCCACTTGATGTAATCAGTTATAATGGATCCGCTGATTCTTGGCTCGTTGTGAAGTTCGTGCTGCAACCCATCTTCCTTTGTGAAGCCGTGCCACTTTTTGTCCGTTGAGGCAACAGCTTCAACAAACGCCTTCGAAACACTTGAGTCAGTCAACCGATCACAAACCGAGTGATAGACAAGAATTGGGCAATTGACTGTGGCGGACTTCGCTGGTACGGATTTTGGCAATCTAACCTGCGAAGGAGATCAGATTGGGGCAACATTCTAAACATCAAAAACTTAACCATCATGAGCCTTGCAAGACGGAAACTGATGCTTCCGTGATTGAGGCTGTCGTTCTTGTACTTTTCTTGCTCGTCCTTATCACTCGAAATGACATCAAGGGGAACACCGGCAGGAATAGCAATTTTGCCAAGAACACCTCCAAGTAAATCGATAATCTTTTGCAAGAACACTGGGGTGACTTTTCCTGGGGTTTGGAAAGCAAGTAAGGCCGGAGCTTGAACAACCATGCCTCGAAAGTTTGAAATCATTGCCAAGCGGGCTGGATCTTGAACCAACGTCAAGGCAAGAACTCCACCAAAGGAGTGACCGAATAAGAATGTTGGAATATTGGTCTCATCGATGCCTGGGACAGGAAGTTCGTTGAGCTGGATCATATCGTCACACACTTGTTCCGTTCCAGGCAAGAAGCCCTTCACTGCATTATTTCTGTACACAGTTCGTCCATGACCTCTATAATCCATTCCTTTAACCATGATCCCCGCTTCGGCGAATTTGGTGAAGACATGCTATAGTCAAATCAATGGGAAGTAATAAACGTAAGAGTATCAAACCTCATAGCGATGAATGTGCTCTCCAAATCCATGAAAGAACAGAACTTTCGCTTTAACTTCTCCTGTTGGCTGTTATGAGGCAAAGGAGTCAGTAAGATATTGAAAGTGGAACGGTACATCCTACCTTCCACACGTTAAAGTAAATCTCATGCTTGTCAATAGATGCTCCAAAGTATCCTCCTGGTGGATTGTCCTTCTTAATGTCGAAAATGGGCTTGGGCATCAGTGTTCTTCTGTGTGGTTGAAAGAAAGGATTTTGAGAAAGGCCTCTGTCATCTTTCAATTCATCACCTCGGTCTCGACTATCTTCGTTTCATCAACGCTTGCATGGTCTTTCCACTTTCGACTCTGTCAAAAATGAGACAATTCCACCTCTTCTTCCTTCTTCTCCTTCCACTCTCATACTCTCAGCCCCGGGCCCCTGCCAGAGCTCGATTTCCTTTAAAATTCTCAGAGACAGCAACAACGACCGAGTCTGATCTTGAAGGAGATTTTGGGACAAACGCGTTACCGCAATGCTTAGATACCTCTTTCTACGTGAAATACGGATGGTCACAGTTCTCCAACTTCACAAACGCAAAGAGGGAGATAATTCTAGAGGTTGATTGGTGGGACAGTGGGATTCTGATCGCGAACGTATTCTTTCAAATTGTGAGAGGCGTGATGGGTTACAAAGTAGATTACCGACTATATGACGGAGCTGCAGCCACAGGACCACGTCTAGCGAGCGGAAATAGCGCCGATATTGCTCTCGAACTGTGGCAATCTGATGCATCTGGTTGGTATGAGCAATTCGTCCAACTACAAAATTCTGTCATCTCTTTCGGATCCATAGGATATACAGGACGAGTTGGGCTCTATTTTCCATCATATATGCTTGATCAGTATCCACAATATGACACTCTGGATTTTTGGAAGTCTCTAACCCATCCAGCAACGCAAAAGCTGTTTCCAAGATCAGGGTCAAGCCCCATTTTCAAAGGCGCTGACGGGCTTCCTATCTGCGATGGTGATCCACTCACTTGTGTTAATGGAACCTACTATCCTGCGTGGTATAATGATGCTGACAAGGAATACTTTACAGAAATCTGGCATGAAACACCTGGATATACTCCTTACTACTTTCAACGATTAATAGATGGACTTAAAATTAACGCCACTATCAATTTTATGGGAGGAAACATGTACCCTATGATGGTTGCTGCCTATCAAGCCAAAAAACCATTTTTGGTGTACAACTGGCGACCAACAACAACAATTGCAGGTTTCAATCTAACTCGTGTAATTTTCCCTGATGATTCATATGGCGGTATTCAGGACTTTCGAGCAGGTTGGTTTGCACTATTTGGGACTATCAGCTCATGGACTTTTAAGATCCCATCAACACTCCAGTTAAAGTTGACATTCCTGTTGAAACTCTCTTTAAGGCTTCATCCGCGCGTTTTGTTAAAGATTTTCCAGAGCTTGGCTATTTCATGACCAAATTTGTTTTGACAGATTCCGACATTGAATATATGTTGGCCTCAATTGGTCCTAACCTACAGGCCTGGAATGATACTGGCTATTTGAATGTTTCTTGCAGCTGGGTTAAATCAAATGAGGATGTTTGGCAATATTGGATTCCAATTCCACCAACAAATCATTTTACATGTCCAATTGGGACTGGCAGATATATCTTAAATTCTCTATATGTTTGCTTGGAGTGTCCACCTGGCACATTTAACTTGAATTCAACAACTATTTATGAGTGTCAAGTATGTTTACCTCACACTATATGCTCAGGGGGTTCAAGTGTACATATAGATTCAATGTTTTGGATCCCAGAAATTCCTGATCCAAAAAACATAACTGGAGACTATTTGCCTGAAGTCCACTTTTGTCCTCATCCAAAACAGTGTTGTCCGTATGGAGATTGTGCTTCAAATGACATATGTTCTCCTGGGTTCACTGGTATATTTTGCACAGAATGCAGCAATCCACAACAATATGCTTGGAATGGGCAGTGTATGCAGTGCTCCACCTCAGGTTCAAGTCTATACCTTGCCATCTTTCTTCCAATAATTGCAACTGCGGCTGTTATTTTCGTACCAAAGTATCATGCTTCTGAGATTGAACAGTTAGCCTTCTACTTCCAAGTCATCAACTTGATTTTTGACAATGATGTTGGCTCTGTGGTTGGATGGGAAGGATTGAACAAAATTTTGGCTGTATTTTCACTGGATTTGGATGGTCTTGTTCTAAATTGCCCTGTTCCTCTTCATGGCATTCCAAAACTGCTTTTTAGGTTTATGTTGCCATTATTAATTCTTTTCTACTTTGGGTGCTACTACATTCTCCTGAAAACATTCCCCTTCATTCATCAAAGTCTGCCAACATATATGGTGCAACAGAATGTTGGTGTCTTGTTTGCACGCTCTTTCACAATTGTATTCAGCTTTGTCTTTATGCCATTGGTTGAGGCCAGCTTGAACTTGCTGAACTGTGACACGGTTCAAGGTGTTTCCCGTCTTTATCAAGTACCAACAGTTATATGCTACACACCAGCACATAATGGACCTGCTGCATTTGCTTTCATTGTCCTTGGTTTACTTCTTTTTGTCTATCCTCTTTGGCTTTTGCTGCTACTTCTTTGGCTCTGGCACAAAGATCGAATAAGTGTCATTGATGACTATCATTTCAAAGATCGTCCTATGGACCAGATTTATGAAGCGTTTTACATGCCTTATCGGCCCAAGTTTTTCTATATGGAGAGTGTTGTTATTTGGGAGCGAGGATTAATTGTCTTGACATTCACTTTTTTGAACCATTACACAGACAGCTTGGCTGCAATTGCTTACCTTGCTATCTTCTCCCTCTCTGGTTTTGCTAGAGCATACATACAGCCATACAAAAAGCTGTTACAAGTTTATCTTAATCGTGAAATTGGAATAGCGTTTTTGGTTCTCTTGATTTTGAGACAGTATGCAAAATTTGAGCCAGAACCATTGAGCGTAACGCCTTATGTTGGGACAATGATAATCTTGCCTGTCATAAACCACGCAGTTCGTTGGATTCGACAAGGATATGTTGAGAGAAGTCAGGTGCTAGAACGTCTTTCAGAGCAGGGTATCAATCCTGGTTCTGAAATGTCTCATGTGCCAAGGCTTCAGAGCCACAATGTTTCAGTAGCTACAGCAAAACAATATTATTGAATGTATAATACAATCATACTTCTTGTCCCCTCTCTTCTCACTGTCCACCACAATGACTGTCAGAAAAATATAACAATGAGTGATCCGGAAATTTTGAACAGGCTCCGAAAAATCCAAACAACTGTGAATGACTCATTACTCAATAAATATAACTGTTTCCTTATTTTTCAATCGCTTCTCCCCATCTACTAGGATATAAAACGGCCGGCTCCAAGTTCCAGTGGTCTTCAGCCTGCCTGGTCCAACAAAGATCAGGCTGTATTTGCTGAACTTACCAATTGGATAGATAATGGTCTCTCTGTCAACGCTGCAGCCAAAGCAGCTAGTGCCAACTACAACTCAAGCAAGGAAATGATTTGTGGAGTATATTACCAAATGCTCAAACATCCAGACAGAACCCACGGCAACTTAGTCTTCTCAGATGAGTATGTGCCATCACTGCACTCATTGAAGCAAGATCGCTGTGCCGACAGCCCTTCAACCGTTCAGCCCTAATCCAGTATGTCACCACGCTCCATCATGAGCTCTATGGCCCTTCTGAGTAAGTGTTTATTTTTCAAGTCAAGAAAGGAAGCAAGTTGTGTTAAGTTGGAAGCGTTAAGTAGTTTTGGATGGTGGCATAAATGACACTAATTTCCTCACCAGGAACATTGCAGAGCAATCATACTTCTTGTTTTAGGAATGATAACACTGTTGTTGTCTTGTATGTCTCTCTGCCTTGGTGGTCCTTAGTAAATTGCAAGTAATAAATGTCGTTTGTCACTGATTAAGATACTACACCTGCAAAGTCTCATGTACAAATAACGGTTGCCATTTTTTCCTATGTGTGTAGCTGGAGATATAATTTAGAAGGGCTTACAACTCCTGTGTTAGCCTCTAGACAATGAGTGGCGGAAATGAAAACAAAAAAATTAATAAAATCCTTGCTTCTCTTCTTTTAAAATAAAGCAGAGAAGAGTGTCCAATTTATGATTGTTATGGAGAAGCTGAGTAAAATGCCTCAAACAAAAGTAGAAGTGACTGTAGTCAAGACTTCACTAATAATTTTATCATTGACTTCCTTGATTCGCTTGAGATCCACAAAGGCTATCTCAGTAGTGCCTGCAGATTATTTTAACTTCAAGGAACTATTAAGGATGAACCCCTTAACATTACACAGTCAAACAGGGAGATACTGTGAGCACCACATTTGAATTAAATGGTTCTCTCAAAATGTTTGTCTTTTTCCGAACTGTATAGAGAGGAGGGAAAGAAGGACAAGATGGAGCTTTGAAGTTTACCTAATATCAAGTTAATGAAGCAAAAACATCAACTAGGATTCAGACGATAATGTCTCCTAGTTCTAATTTGGAGCTCTTTTAGAGGCAGGCTTTGGATCAATAATTGAAGGACCAAGATGGTGAAGGTATTATCCTCCAACTTTGTTGCTCTTCAAAAATTTACAACAGGGGATGATGGTTGGCTGATGGTGTGACTGCAAAGCTGCTGACACCAAATTTTTGGAAATGCTGGATTTCGCAGATTTGCAGAATCCAAGTCCCCCCACCCCTGAGTGGGATGTACATAAGAGAGGAAGAGGAAAAGAAGAACCAATGGGATATTGGGATTTCGAAAACAAAATAAGAAGACAAGTTTTTAAAGCAAAGAGCGAAAAAGTTGCTCCTTTCAAAATGAAAATTCAAATTCAAAAACCAAGACAAACATCCCTGCTGTTGTTGATAGCCTGAAATAGACACAAATGAATTGAAACGAGTGCCTTTTGTTGATGTGTCCTTCCAATTCATTGCACTGTTGTACAATCAACATTCATCTACTTGGTCAATGTGGCAACAAGAAGGCCATCGTCAAGACAATCCATGATTATCTCTTAAACATGGCTGTTGACTTAAGTGCTGCAAATATGGAAGGTCTGGATTAGAATGTGAATTTGAAATTTGAAAGGGGCAAGTTTTTCGCTCTTTGCTTTAAATGAAAACTCATAGATTCTCCTAAAATTCAATAATGTCCCAAATTTAGAGTTTGAGATCCTGGTGTTGAAATGATAGGGTCTAGCATTTTATTTTCCTCCTTATGCCTATGTCTGTTTTGGATACATTTGACCATCCTGGTTGAGTATATAGTAACTGAGAGGTTTTTCTAGGAGGATTTCTTTACGAGATATGATGTTGTGGCTATGACTGTGGCCTGCATAGAATCTGCACCAAACTCTATTACCATCTAAATTCCAGATACACAAAGATTGGATTCTGCAACCTTCAAATTCCTCTCTCACTTGGACAAGAAGCTAATAGAGGATTGAGGCTCCCTCTTGCACGAGGGGCGCTGTTGATTCTGTTGCGTGTATGGCGTATCCTGGAAGGCTCAGAAACATCTCACAACTTTTTGGGGACGTAGCAGAACCGCTATTAGCTTTAGTTTTGCTCACAAAGGCCAGATGCGTTAAAGAAGGCAATGAGTAGAGTGCGCGTTACGGTTGAATGGGCATTCAGGCTCATTATTGCAAACTGGGCCTTTGTCGGCTTCCACAAGAATTTTCAAGTTGTGCAACCTGTTGGTGTTTATTACATAATGGTGTAGTGTTGCTTACAAATATACAAGTAATCAAGACATCATAAAACACATCTTCCTTTCCATCAACAAATAAACAAACAGAAATATCCTTATGCCAACTCCAACCGGGTTTCTTCAAATGCAAGCTTGCAAGTTCAATTCTCTCTCCTTCAAATCATAACTGCATCATTGATGTGTTTTGCATTTGACTCATGGAAAGCCTCACTCATTTCCTTGAGAGTGGAAGCAAGACGTGCTGCTGTCTTGGTAGCTGACGGAGCACGAGTTAAAGGGAATACGTTGCGAAGTTCATTGTGAGTCTTCTTTGGAGTCTTGTTCTTGTATGGCAGCTCCAATTATTTCACGGCGCTCCTGCTCCTTTATGTTCTTTGCCTTCTTTTTAACTTGCTGCTCTTCAGAATCATGATTCTAATAGTTTGGCTGATTTAGCATGGTAAGATGGACTGGATATAAAGCACAAACCAAATCTCAAAGATCCGACAACCACTGCTCTCGCTCCTCAAACTCCTTCTCCATTCCAAAGATTTCCATTTCATCAGCCTTGAACTTTTTTGGGAGCTCTTTGAAGCGTTTGAAGGCATTTAAATGTTCTTGTTGCCGAGGGTGGTACCTTTTTTTCCGGAGGCGGATACGAACCTTTTAGTGAGAGGTCTGGAGCTCAGATATATCTCCAAGTCGCTCTTAAAACCATCTCTTTCCGACATTTCCACATTCTAATCGTGCGTTCTGAGAAAAGAAATAATACTGAAGAAATAACAAAAAAATCTATGATCCCTTTAATTCGTAGTTACGAGTTCTGGCAAGTACAAATACAAATACAAACAGAAAAATAACATTAAAGAAATGATGTTGACTTGACTATCAGGCTTGCAAGAAATAAATTGTATGCTATAAAAGCTGTTTTGATGATATACACTTCTGATCTGTGTTCCAAGTACTGAATCTGTCTCGAAAATGTTATTGCAAGGTCGGTGTGCCTTCTGAAGGCACTTCATGGTATAATTATTTAGACGGTTCAAGATGAGCATAGGCTGCTGAATATCACGTGTCAAGTGACAAGCTTTTTCTGTGGCCACTTATGCACTAAGCAGTAAATGAGGGTTTCTTGACTTCGGGAGCAGCACCCTCCTAAGCCTCACCAGTCTTACCATGTCCAACATTGAAGGACTCAACACCTGTGACCTCTTCTAGAAGCAAGAAATAAAATCGGCATTTGATTGAAAAGCTGGTTTACAATTGCGGCTCCCTGGCTGCTCCTGGGCCCCCTGCTCCTCTGTTGAGGCCACAGCTGGGCCACCACGGCCACGTTTATGTGCTGTTGAGGCAGTCATACGTTGACAGATTTTCTTTCCTTGTGAGTGTTTTGGAAGACGAAAATTTTTCTTTGTGACCAGCCCACAAAGAAAAGTGAGTGAGTCGGCAATTCGAGCCCAAAGTCGGCAATCCCGACCCACCCCAAAAATCTTCTAGCTGCATTTACTGCAGAACCCGACGAGATTTATCCCTCAAATAAAGTGCAAACATTGAAAATTACGCAATAATACTATATTTAAGTAGGCTTAGGCCAGGCTATCCATTTTAATTAGTTAGGTCCAGGTTTCCAACTCCACACTTCATCTTTAACAACGCACTGAGCCAGCTTTCTCCACTCTTCTAATTCACGCACATCAGATATCGAACATTTATTTATTGGATTCCATTGTATTTAAGGGAGGCCTCCAAAAGTGCTAAATTTCAATTGATTTTGCTGTCGCCATTTTTGTCCGTTTTCACCACCACCACCCACCTTCTGATGCCTGCCACGTAACCAATTTCCGCACTCCGTCTCGAAGATTTCGATATATCGACGTTGAGTATGTTATAAATAGAAAACCGGGTCAAATCTAACAACATGTTTTGTATTCAGTGACATCAAATGAAACACTCTTTTACACTAATCTCACAGCTGCTTCACCATATGTCAAACTTTCTAAACTCGATTCAATCCTGACTTCATCGAGGAGGCGTAGGGAGTGGGTTCTCATTGCCTTACATGTGTACAAGTTCCTTTCAACCTCCTCATGATATCGTCCAAGCTTCAGTCAATGCTGACCGCATAATCAGCCATTCTATCAATGTCAACGTATTGTCTTTGTTTGATGCATACTATTCAATGGAGGCCAAGGGACCTTGAGCAACTATTCCTTCAAGCTGTGTCCTCCTCTATCCCTTCTGGAAAGTCCTTTGAATCAATCACCATTCCGTTGTTCAATTCTGCAATCTGTTAGGATTCATTTCAGGTTGTCTTGGCCAATGGCTACATTATTCTGCTCAAACGCAACCATTCAAATAAAAACCACCTGTCCGCTTTTTATGATTGTTTCATTTCATCGCATACAACGTCTTGTGTTAAATTGCTTTGAAGGAACGCTGTTGGCTTCGTTCTGCTTCCAACCAAAAACACAAGCTTTCAACATATCTTGCAATAAAGTTCTTTGAATCGATGGGACAAGACCTCATGTTGTACGGATATCGCGCTCTGGGTTAAGCCGGAGTTTCTTTCGGACGGGTAGAGGTAATCGTACTTGCTTCAGGCGTCAAGAGTGGCAGACCATCGTTCAACCCATCTTCCCATCACTATATATCGCGGAATTTTGTGCCGTCTGATCTCTGAGAGCGAGCTTCTGTTTTTTGGACAAATATTGATTGGTCTAAAAGTATCAATTAGAACAAGTCCCGCAATTTGAATGATACGTCGCTAAATCGACGTGAAAACTTAGTTAATAACATATTCTCTTTGAACTTTAATTTGCAGGACTCCCTCGTGGATAATAGTTGAGTAAAGTAGGTTCGAAACTTCAAAATGTCCAAATTTTGTGATTATATTCACGCCACGTCACCAAAAACAATACAATCGTCTCAATTCGACGTGAAAAAACGCATCTGTGTGTCTTCTATGCCTCACTTTTTGAATGAGGCTGATTGGCAAAGTCGTTCTTTGGTGCCATGGGCTGGAAGGTGGTTCAAAAGGGTCAAAAATTGTTGACTTTAGACATCAATATTTTATTAACCATTGTCAGTAAAGCTTCAAATACAGCGGAATCGCATAGAGGGGACTCATATCTCCTACCGCTGACGATTTCACGGCTTCGCTGTGGCTGGTGGGCGAGCAATCCTTGCTTGCGTGAACGTTCAATTCCTCTGGACTGCCTTACCCAAAAAATGGCGACAAAAAATTTAGCACTTTTGGAGGCCTCCCTTAATGCAATTATCATTGTCTCCTTCGAATAATAGTCTGTTGTTTGGAACTACCGCCATCTATTTTGGAATTGGAGCCTCTTCTGACCAGTTATTATCTATTCTCGTTTTGGTGTTAATTAATTAATTCCATTAGTAGATAGTTTGAAGCTTTAAGCCATCTGGCAACTGTAATTATTTATGATGTTGTTACATTCTATTCGGCTTTACTTCAGAGCCTGTTTATTTGAAAGCGTCCCATACTGCGAATGATATAAACAAGTACAAATTAATAAATCTGCAAAAGCTGAGGATGGTATCTTGTTCTGGGGACCTTCTAGAAAATTGCATTTTTCAAGGTGATCTTCTTTCATGCACCAGCCGTTGAATCAGCGGTAATTACGAGCAATGAACTTATAATAGTAATATTTATACAATTAAAATTCACAAATGCTCAACTGTAAGCCTGCACAATTTGTTTCAAGGAGTGGCTCTTGGAAGGGTTGGTAGCCACAAATCCTAGCTGCCTCAACATTTATGCAGTTCTGCTGAGAGTGTGCGTGAATATAGTATAAACAATAAATAATACTTAGCGAAAGTTTGAAGTTTCTGTAATCAAAGCTTCTAGCGCAAATAACTGTTGATTTATACAATTCTATCCCATAACAATACACACTTTCCTTACGTCCAAACGTCCTATACTTCTCAGGAGAGCAGTATGTTTATATCTTAATACAATTTATATAATTTATTAGATAGTAAGAGATACGCCAGATGAACTGGACTTGTTTAAATTTTTTGTATCATTTTCAAGAGAGCGGTAAAGAAGGAGGAAGGCTCTGAGCTCCCTCTTATATATTTCAAAAGCATAAAATATATATTTTCTTTTACTTCCTGCGTTTTCAGGTGTTTATGACAGCTGTGAGAGGAGCTATAAGCCAAGATGTTGTATTCAACATAAACCTGGCACCACTCCTCACCATTCTTTCCAAACTGCACATTCTTCTGCCATTTCATAGTATTTTATATGATCTTTAATATTAACAGAGTCTCGTGATACGAAATAAAACGGAATTGAAGTTATTTATTGTTTTATCAGTTTTGGAGTGGGCCGGGATTGCCGACTTTGGGCTCGAATCGCCGACTCACTCAGTCTCCTCTCCTTAACAAAAATCCGAATAGCAAAAACCTCCTTTATATGAGGTACTTGATATCCGTTTCTTCAACTTTCTTTTGCACAATAGAAATAAGATGTAATCTACTCACAGTACTCTAAGCTAGACCATCAACAATCAGTATAAGCAACTTAATTATTGCGTAATTTCCATGTTTGTACTTTATTTGAGAAATTAGTTCTCGATGGGTTCTGCAGTAAATGATGCCGCGAGAAGATTTTTGGGGTGGGCCGACTTTGCCGACTCACTCACTCAGTGTACGGATGCATTAGAAAAACCCTTGCAAAAAATAGAGACACATCCACCAAACTGCACCCTTGATTTGCAAAGTACCGGCTCTCCAGTCTGCCTTTTTTTTCTCTTCTGCCCTCTGAAGTTTGTTGTTTGCTAAGATTGGACGACTCCTTGCCTTCAAGGTGATCCTCGGGGATCACAGCTTAACTTTATTAATTTCGTTGTTGAAGTTAAAGATATAGTTGGCAAAAAATGGTCTTCTCTTCTCTTTCTTCTTGAATGGAATCTGGATACAGTTTTGAAGCATTTGACTTCAAATATTGCATGTTTTGTGAAAATTGGGAGTGTTAAATAAATTTTTCGTGTGGTAGTAATTTATCGTGCATGGCAGATACATCTATCTGGTAGTGGGTGATTATTGCATTTGCTATCTAAAAGCATTGTTTGCTCTGTCGTTGTGAGGTGAGAGTATGCTGTGTCTAAAGGTAAAGTAGTTCCCCTTGCTGTCTGTGCGTGATACAACCAGAGTTGTCACCGCTAAAGGGGCCTTGCTCACAACTCTCGACAGTGGAGCACAACTCCCACCAACACCATTCTTTGCCATTTCAATCATGCGTTGCTATCACCCATCACTCACAACAACCCACTCTTAGATTAACCCCCAATCCTGGTGAATTCAAGGCGTCCACCTCCATGAGTACAGTCTCAATCACCTGATCCACCGGTCACGTTCTTCCAAAAAGCGGACTCATCTGGAAAGTTCCCCACTGCGGACTCACTGCGGACTTCGACAACCTCTAGAAGCAACGTGAATGCTCCAATGCAAACAGCTACATATAGCAGCCACATCCTTGAATCAGTCACCGAGGAACTCTACACTGGAGAATCGGCACACCAAACCTACAATATACTTATGGCCAAGCTCCACATCGTTCCTGGCTCCACGGAGAAGAATCTGCGTCAAGAGTTCAACACTCTCACCCAGACCAACCACGAGACATGTCATATTATCAGGATCGTTCCGAAAAACTTTTCAATGGCAACCTCCAGTGTAAATTGTTTGGAGGATACCCGTACCACTGTTTGAAAGGACTTTTTGTTGGCTTATTGCCGTAGCTTGAGTTTAGTAGTGCCCAACCCCACAGTCCGTCTGTGACTTCTGTAGCAGATATGACTGATTGAACCTTGTCAAATGCTGTATGGTTATTTCTTTCAACTTCATGTTGAAGTTGGTGTTCGCCTTGGCCTCCCAGTTTCTTTTGAAGACCCTGTTCCTCCAGTATTGCACTCAGTTCTCCACCTGTATGTTCCCCCCGGCTGGGTCAACTTTCCAGATTCTGTTAGTATGAGGTTTAGTTTGGTTTACCCACGCTGTGAAGAATTTGACTTGATCATACAATTCTGTTCAATTTTTGAACAGATCAACAAATCTCATTGATGTGGCTGCGCATATAATGATGATGGCTCCCACATTTCCAAATATATATCCTTTTTCTTTCTGTATACTGCATCCATAACAAATAATTTGGCTGGTTTGTATTTGTATGTTCCATTGTTTTCGTAGTATGGGTATCGTTTGAATTTTCCTTTGATGCAATCCTTGCACGTTGGTGTATGGCATCGACAGGATGAATCCGTGGGATAATGTTTTCAGGATGTGGTACCCGTTCTGCTTCATGGGCTGAGGTTTGGAATGCGTCGTATGGGCAATTGTATGAATTTGATATGTGATGTCTGTTCTACAGTGTTATCAAGACAACTCACATTATGTGAGTTGTAGAAGTCAGCTCCCTTGCTGTCTGTGCGTGATACAACTGGAGCTGTCACCGCTACAGGGGCCTTGCTCACAACTCTTGACGACAGAGCACAACTCTTTGGTAGGTCAGGTACTGGTAAATTTTGGTCTTCAGAAGTGCTGCTGTCTGATAGTAGTTCAGTGTCTGTTTTGCTTGGTGCCATTTTGGTTTTTGTGAGTGGCATGTGGTAGTTGGATGGCTGCAACTGTTTTGGTGGCAGTGGTGCCTTTACTGTTTATGTTGGTAATTCCGAATCATCCATATCTGAGTCTGTCTCAGATGGTGAGTTGGTGTGTGAAGGAAAGTAGTGGTAGATGGTAGATGGCTTATTAGTAGTAGACTCCTTTCTTGACTTCATTCCTATCAATTTCTCCTGGTACTTTGTAATTTTGAGTGGAGTGCAGGGGTAAAAGTGTCCAAAGCATGGTCCTTTAACTCCTTCCGCATCACCTGGACATGGTGGGCATTCCTTTCCAGCTTGAAGGAATCCACAAGAAGCTGCACCACATTTGTCACATGGGAACATTTTGTGGGGAGGTTTTGTGTTTTTTGTCCCCATCCCACTTAAGTTACGTTTGCAGTTTGACGTCCATTTACCACATTATTCCCATTCCCGTTGTTAACTTTTGGGTGAGTTCTTTCTGGCCATTTTTGGGTTTTTAGGTGGGCCTGAGTTGTTGGCCTGAGTTTGTTAGGCCTTGGCCTGAGTTGTTAGGACAGGTTCCTAGGAAACCTAGGCCGACTTTTCCTAACAGGTTAGGCCGGTCCTGATATGTCAGGCCAAAGTCAAGAAATAAACTCTTGCAGCGCCATATCAGTACGAGTTTCTTTACATTGAATAGCTGAGGACTTGTATTTGTCAAATATGGCGTTGAAATAGTGTTTGATGTCGTCAATGGTGGTATTGTTGATGTCTTTAGGCACAACCTTCATGATATGTTCCTGATTGTAGATGTCGAATCCGGTCACAACTATGTCATATACCTCCTTGTCAGTGGTGGGAATAGCCATTCCCATATTCAGATCTTCAGATGATATTGACAGCAACAAAGAAGGAATACGGGGAGACAAAGGACAATTCCTCGGCTATGGGGACTATGATGGCCACAAAGTTCTCCAAAGTGGGTGGGTAATCTGGAAGAAGGGTAGACCAATTTGCTCAAAACCAAAAATTACCCGCAACGCATTTTTCTTAGAAGACACTTATACCTTCAAGGATCTCATTTTCAATCATCTACTAAAGTTCTAAAGGAAAGTTAATAACTTGATTGAGGTGCTAGCAGTTGTAGCACCCAACAAATAAAATGAATTCTCTTCCAAATTGCAGACAAACTAAACACAACAGACATGGAGAAGAATTTGAACACTGCCTTGATTCTTTCAGAACTGTAACTGATATTACAGGCAGTATTTCAATAAATAAAGTTGACATATTTGACCCAAATCCATCAACCTGTAACATATTATTACTTAACTATGCCTGGGAATCTTGCAGTGGAGCTAATGTCACAGGTGAACATCACAGTGTTGTAAGTAGTGCCAATCATGTAATTAAATATAGCACCGTATTTAAATGCTCAAGCTGTTAGTATGTTAGCAGAGTGTTTTTGAAGTGAAAAACAACAGGTTATAGTCTGTTTGAACACCATAAGAATCACTTTTGTTGAACAAGGTAGTACATTTACATCTAGATTTTCAATGTATCTTTTTTACATTAAAGAATGTGTTTAACCCTTGGAATGGCCTAGGAAGTGGCGCCTCAAAGTTAGCAGATGAGCCGCATTTGTTTGATGCAAGGTCCAGTGATGCAAGGATAAGTATGAATACTTTAAAATCCAGATACACCAACAATGGTGCAAAGGGGCTATACTTTTGCATATCAATACTTGAACTGCTTTAATTTGAGTCTACTTCAAAAAAGTTGTTGCATCCAATTAGATAGCAGAATCCTAGAATGTCTCAACAGCTAGGCAGTGAATAAAATAAATAGAGCATCCTTCTAAATGAACCTATTGTTACTATGAAACTTGACCAATTAATGTAGCTAGAGCTTTATCTGAATAAACTTCTTAAAACATTGAGCAAGAGTTGTTTGATTCAAACTTGAATTTTTTTAGCATTGCTTTTAAAAATGTTAGGCCAAGTCAATTGACACCTATCTTAGTGGTTAATAAATAAAAAGCTTATCATTTTCATCCATATGTTTGTTATACTGTTAATAAACATTTCTTGTGACAAAAGTGAGTGAGTCAACTAACACACACACACACACACACACACACACACACACACACACACACACACACACACATACTCTTTTTCTTCCTTCTTCTTCTCTTCCTAGAACTAAAGGCTGCTCCAGTTATTGTTGGAGTCTGTCGATCACGACCCCAGTATGCGAAGGCTTAATTGGGATTTTGGGAAACTTATTCTTATTGGAATACTAATCTTAATAGAACAATTTAAACGCCGGGAAAAACACACCGAGACAATCACAAATATCCCCATCTCCACCTATCAGCCTCCGTTCGCTTATTCCTTGAACAAATGTGAGTGATATAGATGCTGATTGAAGGGTTGATTGAACTTGGATCTTGATTGAAGTCTTGTCCTAATAAAGATCACGCGTGTTTCCAATCTTTCTTGCATTTGGCTTGTAAACCCTAAAATTACTTATTCAACAGTTATGTAAAAAACGCATAACAGGCCCTAGGGCCGCCTTAAATTCCTAAATTTATTATGAATTAACACCAAATATTCATTCTTCCACTGGCATTTCCTGAAGCAATCAATGGTAAATATGGATGAAATACATTGACAGCAGGAATGGCAGTCAGGGAGATTTCTTGTAAGGACGCAGCTTGACTGCCATTGTTTCCTGAATAGATATCCACGGTTCTTTGCATATTTCCAATGACTAGTGATGAAGCTTGGCTGGTTGGTGTTCCAGAGCCAAAATAACAAGCATCTTGGCCCATCCACACAGCCTTGAACTTTTGGACCCATCTTCCAGTTTGGTTATTATGTCGGATTTTGATCAATCCTGATTCCCTCTTCTTCAAGACATTTTTCCAGAGCCCAAGAGTATCATCAAAGGAGGTAGAAATAATATCTAGGCCCTTTGGATCCCAATATGCTGCATTGACTGAGAGATTGTGAGGAAGTACCATCAATGGTTCAATGAGAGGTGCTTCATCTTGCATATCACCAGAGAGTTTCATGTTTCGAACATCAAAGAGCTTCACTGTACGATCTAGTCCTCCAATACAGAGATATTGCTGATTGACTGGATTCAAGTGGATGGTGTTGATTTTCTTAGCAGAGAGCTGGAAAATGGTTTTGGATGGGCTTCGCAAATCAGAACAAATAGCACTCCCTGATCCATCAGATATCCAGAGCACAGAGGAGTTTTGCTCAATATCAAAATGACTGATCATTTCATCTTGCTCTGGATGAATGAAGACATCCTCAAACTTTTGCTTCTCAATGTCCATAAGTCGCACAGAACCATCATAGGAAGAGAGCAGCAATTTGCCACAGCTGTTTTGTTGAAATAGAATCTTGCTGATTGGTTTCTGAAAGGGCTTGAAGTTGCAAACCATAGGCACAAGCTCATCAACTTCAACACCATTCCTTATTTTTTCCTGAATTTCTTGACCTTGCTCTATTGTGTCTGAAATATTCCAAAGACTAAGATTACCCAGTTTATCTCCAACAAATGCTAAGATCTTTTCCTGACAGGGTTGTGAGATCAAATTCAAATAAGATATATCAGAAACATACCTTGGAAGGATGAAATGCAATGGAAAAGATCATCTCCTTTGTCACCTTTACTGAACCTTCAATTGGGCTTCGAAGACGATTCAATTCGGACACGGAATTGTTCTGTCCTTCGTTTGACGGGTGTTCCAGAATGAGTTTCTTTAGAGCAGTCCTTTGGAAAATATAATTCCTCATAGAATGTATTCTCCAATGTATTATAATTCCAATGTTAATTAAGTAATTCCAGCCACTCCTTAAAAGAATTAATTCATTGTGGCATTCTCAGAATGCAATTTTTTTTGAATTAATTCCTGACATATGAGGGTCCTTTGAGAACTACAACCAGCTACTCCAAGAGCCGCCACAGCATCCAACCCCCCTATTAATTGTGATGTTACGCGAGAATTTCACCGATCTACCCTTTTTGAACGTATTCTACAATGCCAACTAGCCATGATAAAGACCCCTACCCACCAAAACGCGAAACTGCCGGAGTTATTTCTACAATCTTGACGCTAATAATAAGAAGACTTACACCTGCCACCTGTGCATGGCACAAAACGCAGCAAATTAGGCTGTCGTTAGTGCAAGAGGATACATTAACCTCAAAAATCACCATTAAGCAACGCACAAGTGATGAAAGGAAGAATGGCTGGTTGTACATAGAAGAAATGGTTGAAAGAACGTTTCTCTTCATGAAAATTGATTATTTGTTGTGGAATGCAAAAACCGTTCAGCTTGGAGTTAATTCGTATTAAGGCAGAGAGACGGCTAATCATGATGCCAAAGAGGCGCAAAAAGCGAGAAATGACACATTAATGAAGGAACATGGTTCTGTCTTAGTGATGAGGACAATGAAGCTGAAGATATGCACTTGGAGTTTCGAGCAGAAGGAAACGACTTTCGCAAAGTTCGGCAATGGATAAGTTAAGGGGTGGAATACATTTGATAGGTGGGAGAAAGGGAATTAATTAATCAATTCGTTTACATTCATAAGTGAATGCATTCATTCTGACAAGTTGTGAATTAAGTAATTCCTTACTCTCGCTAAAAGAATTAATTCATTCCAGAATACAAAAAGAATTAATGTAATGTAAATGTAATTTTCCAAAGGACTGCAAGTTTAGAGAATCGAATACATGCCCATCTTGAAAGGAAAATGGTATATCGCCTTGAACTCGGGACTGTTTGAAGCTGTCAAGTGCCAGTTGTGGTGACTTTGCAGCAGAGTCCTCCGCAGATACATCCGCTTTCAGACCTCGAGCGCGAAGAGAGAAGCGGGTTGCGACTTTTTGCTCCTGCTCAACAGGAGCTTCCTCGGCGACTCGTCGCCGCTTCCTGGTCGGTGCGGGTTTGACAATGGGCACAACCAAGGGAGCCGGACTAACGCCAAGACCAATCCCCAGCTCCCTCAGCATCTGATTCTGCTCGCGAATACGCTCCTCTCTTTGGCGTTCGTACTCAGACATTTCTTCTCGGCCAAGCATTTTTGTGAATTTCAAATCTTTATCAATAGCAAGACAAAACAGGAATTAATCTTCCTTCTTCTTTCCTGCTCCAGCACCTTGGGCATTCGATTCCTCAGATCCGACGCTTGCGAGTAATCCAACAACGAAACTGGATTTAAAAAATTTAGAGTTAGCGATTGAAAGAAACCACTCACATCATGACAACAGTGAGACCCACAGTTGTCCAGAGCAACAAGTGAAAATCGGCAGAGATATCCTGTAATTATAAATAAGATAAAATAGTGTTTTTGAGGCCAATATACCTGTTTGGCACATTGAGGTCCAGCCCACAGAACCTTTCTGTGCGATCCGCCGATAATCAGTTCTCCATTGTCATCAGTGTTGTTCGTGTAACAGCTGCAGAAGAAACACGTCTGGTTAGAGTTTCGTGGGTTTCGCATTTGGGTACAGGTTCCATGGTTTGAGCAGTTTGAGTTTAAGCTAAGCATAAGAATGAGATACTTGTTTCAACCTCAGGAGAAATACTCAACGTCATACAGTCTTGGAAATACAGTGGACAGGCTGGATTTACAACGGCCAGACGCCTATCAAGATCAGGAATAGCAATATCTCTCTTGCTCACGGAGTTTGAAGAGGGCGCCAAAGCTATAATTTGGACTTGGCCTTCTGGATATAAATTGTGGAAGGTATCAATAACCTGCAAAAACAAGATGTATTAGACGTGATGTTGTCGATCAAGTAATTACCTTTGAGACAACTTCCTTGAGAACTTTAGCAGATGATTGAAATTGAGCGGATTCTTTCCCGTAGACTTCGTAAATGTTCTAAGACCGAGAATGAACAAGTTACAAAAACATTGAGCCAACTCACATTCAAGCGAGTCATGGATACAGAAAAGTAGTCCGACAAGAAGCCTTGAACATGTGGCTGAAGCATTTCTTTGGAGTCTTTTCCGAGAGCGTCAGACAAAGCGTCAACAAAATTCATTTCAACCATGAACATTTTGTCTACGTTTTCAGATTCCTTTAAAACGGTTTTACCGAATCTTTTCTCAAAGGTCTGTTTGACATTAACATAAGATGATTTACTGATCTCTTTGAGTTTCGATTTGAGGGAGGTTGTGGCGCTGTCAGGAATAGTTGCAACAGCAGCCTAAAGGAAACGGTGAGCATTGATGACACAAACTAAGGATCTTACTTCTTTCTTCAGGACCAAACGCGAAACTCCCGGAATCGAAAGAATGTTGTCATTGCAAACAGATGACACAGAAATCATGTTTGCGCGCCCAGTTCCATACTCCGAACTGATAAGCTCGATAAAATGATTCAAATAATCAGATGCGGCACTGAGTGGTGTGTGGGACGTGGAAGTGAAGGAAACCGGCAGCGGTACTTCGTCTGATGATAGAATTGTGATGAATACACTTTTGTAGTTTGAGTTTCATTCTCACTAGTCTCCAATCCAGCCACGAGCATAACGAGACTTCCCGATGATTGGTGAAATAGATCTGGTTTCAACGCGAGGACATGTTCGGAAGCCAAAATGTTTGAGAGGGAGTGCTGATCCTCGTCACCATCTTGGGCAGCATTGTCTGACCATCTAAACAGACGCGAGACACCGTTTGCATGAGCGAGAACCGAAGTTAGATCGGACCAGGAGGCTGTGGCTGGTTCGAGAGGGCCGTTGGTGATTGGGGCCGGGCTCAAGTGCAGCGACACTGTGTTAATCAGGTAGGTCAGAGTCAACAACCAACCCAACCCCAAAGGAAGAAGGCGACTCAAACAATTAAACAAAAGAAAAAAGACAAACCAGACGCGACGACGGACGAGGCGACAGAGGCGGCGACAACAACAAACGAGAAGCGCATCCTTCGTTTGACTTTGTTCTTTGCTTTGTTTCTTCGACAAAAATGAAGCGCGCAAGTACAAATGACCAGGTTGTGGCCGTGGCAAAGCGGCCCCGCGACGACCTTCAAAGTGCTGCCCTGGTCAAATCAAGCTCAAGTGGTGCCGTTATTAAACAGGTGTGCATGTCTCGGTTTTGATGTAATCGCTCTAACTCACTCTCCAAACAAGGTCCAGCGCACTTCCTCCCTTACTGCTCCAATCATGCTCCTTACCGGCCATCAGTCGGAAGTCTTTTCTGCTAAATTCTCTCCGGATGGTTCTCACCTTGCATCGGGCTCCTTTGACCGCCTTATTTGTTAGTCTCCCAACTGCGCATTGTTCCCAATCTCTAACGGGTCTTCTTCTTTCAGATTTATGGGATACTTACGGTGAATGTAAAAACTATAATGTCCTGAGGGGTCATAAGGGTGCGGTGCTGGAAGTTCAATGGAGTGCAGATGGAAAGCGTGTTTACTCAGCCTCCTCTGACCAAATGGTATACACAGTTTCCTCTCCTCGAAACCAAATTAAAATTTATCTAGGTTGCTGCTTGGGATGCGGAAACTGGAGACAGGCTCAAAAAATGCAAGGGGCACACTTCGTTTGTTAATTCAGTTGCAGTCTCTCGAAATGGACCAGAGTTAGCCGTCAGTGGAGGAGGTATCCTTCTTTCGCCTTTCGCTTCTTGCATTTGCATCCCTAATGTTTCCCAAAAGATGACAACCGAATTATACTGTGGGACATTCGACAAAAGAATCCTGTTCATGTATTCGAAGACAAATATCAAATCACATCAGTCGTTTTCTCCAAAGATGCTTCGACAGTCTTTAGCGGCGGCATTGATAATGAAATCAAAGCGTGGGACCTCAGGAAGCCTGGACATGCATCATACACTATGCAAGGGCATTCGGACACAATTACAGGCTTAAGAGTTAGCCCCGATGGTGGAAGTTTGTTGTCAAATGCTATGGACAATACTGTGCGCATTTGGGACATCAAACCATTTGCTGCCGGCAATCGCATGTTGAAATTATTTGAAGGTGCGCCACATGGACTTGAAAAGCATTTATTGAAGCCCTGTTGGTCGTCGGATGGAGATTTTGTTGCAACCGGAAGTGCCGATCGAAGCGTGGTTGTTTGGGAGGTCCAGTCAAGAAGAATTGTATACAAACTGCCAGGCCATAAAGGCTGTGTTACCGAAGTCGACTGGCATCCAACCGAGCCTATTCTCTTGTCTTGCAGTAACGACAAAACGTTGTTCCTTGGAGAGGTGGATCCAAATGAAGTCAAAAACTAAATAAACCTTGAATGGAGTTGAACTTTATTTTAATAAGTTTGTTTTTTTCAACGGGCAGGAGGTAAAGATAAAAGCTTGCTGCGGATTGCATTCAATTCATCCACTAACTGCATACTCTCAATTGCAACAGTCTTGTAATCACTTTCGGCCGTTTTAGAGACAATATCTAAAAGCGGCGAACATTATTTAACTGAAGATCCACTACTCGTACTCACAGTCTTTCAGGTGGAAATTGTTGGACTCATCTGTGAAACACTAAGTTACCAACAAAACTCCAGTGACTAAAACTTACGGTGTCTCAAACGCTGTTCAAGTGCTCCCAACTGGGTGTATGTTTCATTTTCATGGATATGTGCTCGCTTTGCTTCCTGTCGACTGAGCAACGTTTTATTATAGCTTTTGAGAGTGTCCCTCTGAGTTTTCAGGAATTCTCTATCATTCATATTTTTCTACATGAAAAGTTAAGATAACTCCTCATTTGATCCATCAAAGTGTGATATTTTACCTTCTTCATGAACTCGGCTTCTTTTTTGACAGCTTCAACGTTCGACACCTTTCTCACATCGATCTCAAGCTTTTCAATTTTATCGTTTAAGAATTGAAGCTCTGCGTTTAATTTTGTTTCAAGTTGGTTAACTTTTTCCAAGTCTTGCAATCTTCTATCGCGTTCTGTTCTTTCAAATTAACACAAAGGCCTCCATCCAAAGATGCCTCACCAATCATTAGACCTTCTGAAGTATTTTCTGAGTTTTTCATTTCCTTTTCTTTGAACTTGAGGTCACTTTGGAGTTCCTGGTGGTCTTGCTGCGATGGAAGTTTACTGGGATCACTCTTTGCCAAATTTTTGATACGATGAAGCAACTGAACAATATCTCGTTCAATCTCGTGGTTTCTTCTTGCTGCTTCTTCCTTGCGGTCATCGAAGTTATCCAAGAATACTTGCATTTCTCGATCTTTTTTCACAAGTTCCTCATATTTTCCAGTTCGGTCTCCTTAAAGCAGTTTAAGTTTTACTTATTTCTGACGGTAAATTCATACCTTGACCAGCATCAGTATCCATATCAATTTGAGAAAGTGTTTCCTTCAACTTATGCGCCTGATCTTCCAATTCTGCAATTTTACGTTCCATAGCCGAAGTTTCCTGATTATCTTCCTTCACCTGTTCCAGCAATCGACTCTTTTCCTGGGGACCGGCTTCTTTATCAAGCGCTCTTAAAGCTTCCTCCATTTCTTCTTTTTTGTTTCTGAGATTCATCAGCTTTTCGTAATAAGCGAGAGCCTTTTGCTTTCCAGAATCATGGCGTATTTCCTGCATTTAATTGGTTAAAAGTGTTGAACATCTGAAACCAAGAGCCTCACAAGTTTCAAAGTAGATTCTTTTGTAACCAGGTCATCAAGCTCAATTTGTCGTCTATGAATCTCCTCAACATAATGAGCATTATGGTCTTTTGCTTCCAAGTACATTGCACGACGTTCAGGATCCTGTTATGATTCATAAACATTTATAACAACGAAAAACAACTTACTAGCTCGTTGATTTGAGCTTCAGAACGCTGTCTTTCTTCTTCAATGTTCTTTTCAACTTCGCGAACTAAAAGATCTTTCCTGTATAAAAGCAATACGTAAAAATGAAGATTAAGAACGTTATTGCTTACTGTTGTCTTTGCATAAAAATCTCGTCGAGTATCTGGCTTTCACGTTGGTTCTTACTCTTCATTTGAGCACATTGCTTTTCAATGTCAGTCAAGTCAGAGTCCGTGTGCAGCTTGTCGATGAGTGTATTAAAGTCCCCCAGCTGCCCTTGAAGCTCACGAAGATCATTGGCAAGAATATCAGCACTGTGGGAAATTTAATAAACAAATATGCGGTGTCGTAAGCAAATCACCGTTTCTCAAACGCGGAATAATTGCTGTTCTCTTTGTTCATAGTCTCAGCCTCTGTGCTCAGCTTATTGATTTCGTTCGTCAGCAATCCAATCTTCTGACGTAGTTCACTTTGCCAAAATGTTCGATCCTGAACCATCCTGCCATTTCCAGCTGATAAAGGGTTGTTAATATGGGGATTAGGAAATTTCCAAAAGCATCTACTTTGCATGTTTCCTTTGATTCCGCCAAGTCCTTGTTGAGTCATTGGCCGATCAGCCACTTGAAATCCTGTTTCAAATTCGTTATTTCTCATTCGGCGTGTTTGATAAGCTTACCAAAACCGCCCCGCATTCCTCCAGTCATGGGTCTTGCAGTCCCCGGTCCCCGATTGGTACCCTGCAATTGAGCGTGTTAAGAAGTTTTGGTTTTGTCATTTTCTTACAGGAGGTGGTCCTAGTCACGAATTCAGTAAGCCACAAATAAAACACCACAATTTGAAAACAGTACCTGCTCGACTTCCAGGAACAGGTGCACCTCCTCCGCGCCCGGGACCCCAGCCTATCGTTTTATTTAGTAAACAGTCCTCACTCAAGTGTGGAATTCTACTTGACGCGTTTCCTGACCGACTACTCGGACGGTTGGCCAATGACCCTGTTGGCGGACGTCCTGAAATGAAATCAATCTCATGCTGGGAATGCTGAAAAGGCTGTCACGCACCATACATGCTCATATGAGTGCTAGTTGCTGTCAAAAAATTGTCAGCTTCAAAATGAAAAGAATACAATCTTTTATTGAGTTCAGACGATCAAATCCAATTCATATCTGGCATACTTATTCTGGCCCTCGTTTTCCATTCGTGGATAGAAAGCAACCAAAGTATCTTGGGATCCAATATACAGGTTATTATAAATCTTCCAATAGATTTCTCGTACACGGCGTGCAGGATGATACAGACCCTGCAAACAGTAGCTAAGAATCACAGAGGGTCCAAGAGACATTCGCATTCCTTCAATCGCATCCATTACAGCGTTAATCACATGTGGGGAAACCTCAAACACATTAGGCCAGACAAAGTTGAGCAAATGTAGCAATGCATCTTCACAACCCAAGCCGACAACACCTAGGGCAATATGTTTGACTGTTGTGCATGCAGTTTGACGATGCACCAAATCACGATCCATCAGAGCATCTTCCAGCAAAGGCGTCACAGCGTAAATGTAGTCTTTGCCCATTTCACCGACGTACTCGAACAAAAAGGACATGGACTTCAGAACACCATTCTGCACATTCAACTCTGGAACACGGTATTCATTCATAAGCGCCGGTAAGACAGTGAAAGGTGCACAAGTCTCAGCAACAATTGCAATAGCGACAGTTGTACAAACACGGTTCTGACGTTCTTGGACTTTCAGATTATTCAACAGAGTGGCCAAAACATCTTGAGGACCAATTGCTTTCGCGATATAACCAAAGGTATTGACTGTTGCACGACGAATTCCTTTTTTGTGTGCCTTCAACATATCCAGTAACTCAAAACAGATTCTCATCCATTCACGAGCCGATACAAATTCCGCTCCACGATCAGCAATTCTTCCAACAAGATCAATACAATTTTCTTGCACTTTTTCGTGTCTGTTCTTCAAAATTGGTGTGAGTCGAGGCAGAAGGTCTTTGATTGGCGGTGTCATTGAACTCATTCCAATTACGTTGACGATGGACTTTAGTGCGCGCAAGATAGATCCGAGAACTTCAGGGTACTCTTCTCCCAAATACTCGTACAGCACAACTCCCAAGTGGCCCATCAGCTTTTCTTCCGCGCAAGTCTTCATTACAACAGCAATTCGGGAAATTAAATCAGCAGCCTGTTGACGAACTTTCGCAGACTTGTTGTTGAGTCTCCAGAGAATTGTTGAACAAATTTGAGGCAAGTACGGCTTAACACGCATAGATAACGAGTTAACGACAGTTCCAAATCCATTCAGCATAACCACATCTTCCACTGTTTGTTCTTGGAACGCATACAAGATGCCGTCAATCAAAATCTCTTCAAGCCTTTCGTCAATGTCTGCTGTTCCAAGTTCTGATACAACCTTATCGATGGTTTCCATAACCATTTTTCGATACGGCTCACTTTCGTCTTTCAAATCCTCCACAATACGGCCCACAATCTCGGTAACACCGACTTTCTGAGCCAACTCCACTGTTGTTTCAACAACTTGCTTGTAGTTTCGTCGATCCAAAGCCATTCTTCTTACCCAAAAGTGACGGAAAAACTCTGGAAGAATCTCTGCCTTGATGTAAGCCGGTTCAACACCTTCAGTTCCTGCACATTGCTTCACAACCTTCAAGACAATCTTTTTCATTTCTTCATCAGGAGACTGAAACTCGCGAATTAACGTGGACATGACTTCCTTAGTATAGTAGTTTGCGTATTCAACGTCCATCAGGGGAATGATGTATCCAATCGCCTTCAAGAAAGCAGCCAAACCCTTTCCTCTGTGTTTCTTGATTCCGACCCACAGCGGCTTCAGCACAGAATCGAAAGACTCAATACCATATGGTGCAGCGGCTTCAGCAAGCGCCGAGATAGCCAACGCAGTGATTGTTCGCACTTTTTGTTGCTCTTCATCTTCCAACCCGTGACCTATCGCTTCAACCAAGGATTTGAGATGAGGAAGCACAGCACATCCCATTAAAATAGCGATTTGTTGGACAATCTTGATTCCAGTGTGACGGGCCTGCCATGACTTCTTTGACCGACAGACTGCCTTAAGGAAAGGAAGCAATGCAGGAATTCCAAGAGCGGATGCAACAACAGAGAACGCACGAGCAGTTGTATTACGTACATATTCGTCGACATGATCGATATCGGGTCGCATAGTGGCAATCATTGTGGCCAGTCCAGCAGCCTTACTCAAGTTACTGATAATTTCACGTCCTTCAACACGAGCATAGTAATCTTCGTCAATAAGTAAAGGTTCAATGACAACCAGGATCTTGTGCACGAAAGGACGAACCAAATCATCCAGTTTATACAGAATACGATCAATGACTTTAACCTGTGAAATTTTATCAATAAACAGAGTATTTGCAAAAAACAAACGTACCAACAAGTGTCGCTCCTGATCTTCCAGTGATGGGGACATGAGTAGAGGCAAAATTTGGTTGAACAAAGGACCAGCCCCAAATTCTCTAGCCTTGTCTGTGATTTGTCTCAGAGATTGCTTTCTAATAGGAGGTGTTCCGTTCTTGATTTTAAGCAACAGACGCATGATTTTTCGTTCCTTGATTTCTTCAATATTGAGCTCCATATCGTCGCGCTCATCCAACAGCTTTCCAAAGTACTGCATATCTTCTTGTTTAAAGAATTGCAGATTTCCGATCCCAGCAATCTCAGGGGGCACTTCGAACGGCTTTTCTTGCATTTCGTCTTGCATGACGAATCCACCGCTTCCAGCCATGGGTGTTGGAGTGGCCATTAATTTACGTGCTGGAGTTCGAATGGGAACGTATGAAGAAGGAGGTTCGATGATTTTGTAACTGGAGGAAAAGTATTAGTAAGGGATGAAAGGGGAAGGACAAAACTCACCCCTTATCTGGTAGAATCGAATCAAGCTCTTCGTCTGACATGGGTCTATTTCTAGCATCCAACTCCTTTTCCCATCTCAAAGCATTACTTGCTTCAGGAGTCATAGGAATTTGCATTCCAGGAACAGGGGTCATCATACCCATACCCATATTTCCGACAGGAGTGGCAGCAAACTGGGATGCATTGACGGGAGTTTCATCCCAACGCGACTTTTTACCAGGGGCGGAAGCCTTTGGAGTCGCATCCCAAGCAGTGGTAGCACCACCAGCAGAAGGATTAACTGGAGTTTCATCCCAACGATTCCTCTTTCGTGCAGCAACAGGCGCTGATGCTGGCTCTGCATCATCGTCCCACTTGCTCTTTTTTGGAGCATCATCATCCTGCTCCCAATCCGACTTCTTTTCTTCCTGCGAGGCAGCAGGTTGGTCCCATCGACGTTTGCGTGCAGGAGGAGCATCACTAGAAGGTTCTCCAGCAGTTGGTCGTTCTCCAGTGATGATACGATGAGCTTCCTGAGCTGCAGCTTCTCGCTCAGCCTGTTCGGCCTCCTTCTTCTTTTCTTCAATCTTGCGCTTGAGGCGGTCATGTTCCCTGTCGAGTTCGGCTTCGCGCATGACCTCTGCGTAAGAGCGGGCAGCTTCTGACGAGTTTTCAGCGTTGAACTGGTCCTTGCGCTCCGGAGACAGAGTTCTGTTGAGGCGGCGCTTGCGGTAGTCGTCTTCGCGGTCGGCAATGCGGCGCGAAGAACCAGCCATCATTGCACTACTGTCATCGGCTGAGGCGTCGGCAACATCGAGCAGCGCGTTCTTTGGTGCTGAAAAGGAGGCAAGGCCCCGTGCCTTTGCGCCGTAGTCAGCATCGGCATCAGCATCGTCCTGGCCAAAGTCGTAGTCGTCGAGGTCCACTTTGTTGTCAAAGAGCTCCTTGTCGAACGAGACTCCCGCGAGCCCAACCTTGTCTGGGTTCTCGTATGTCTGCCCCGCCAGCTTGACCGTGTTCCGTGCGAGCCGCCGCGCCTCTTGCGCACGTCGGATTTCGTCGTCGAGGTCGTCTGAGTTGGTTGCAGTTGTGAGTGTTTGCGTGTGTGTGAAGTGGGTGCGCAGTCTCTCACCTTCCATTTCGCAACTTTTTGTTTTGAAGAAGGGCCGACTCAAAACAGTCGTCGAATTGTCGCGTTCCTCGAACTTCGCCGGCTGCGTATTCTTTGATTCGCGGGTATTCTGTCATCTCCATAATTCTGATGCGTCAGACTCCACTTTTTGTTTTGATCTTTCTGGGATCGCTGAACCAAGTTGCCGTTTTGGTCACATCCTCCAACATCACCATTACGAAGACTGTCACCGTATTTGCTCAACAGACATCATCTCTCTCAATATCAAAGCTGTCAAAACGCGCTTCTTCATCCTGCTTCAACTGCGCAACACAGGTTTACATCTATTTAGTATTTGTCAACAGTTGCCTGATATATTAACAAACTAGAAATGTGGAAATTATGGAACCTGTGGAGGAAGCATATGTAATTGTCCGACTGGCTTCGGTGATGTGGATTGTAACACACCATGTAAGTGTAAAGTGATAAACGGGTCAAGGAAATAACGACGAATTTACAGTATGTGGATCATCAAACGATGATAATTCAAAGCGACCTCTACTTCAAGCTGGTTCAACATGTCAATGCACAACAGGCTTCACTGGGGTCAACTGCAATAGTTTTGTATTCCAAGAAAACCGTTCTTATGGCTAACAGTCAACTATATAGTTTGCCAACAAGCTAGTGCCTGCATTATTGCATCGTCCAGTGAAGTTCCCCTTTGCAATACTTCTCCAAAAGTATGCCAGTCAGGATCCATTCAATGCACAGTCAACGGTATTCTTCGACTGTTCACACTCCATTTACCAAACGGTTTCCTTAGAAAACATCTTGAAAGCCGTATATCCCGATACGACTCTTGCCACCCTTGATAGAAATCCAAAGGATTCAACTTCACTAGCTGCTGGTAATGGAAATCATTCAAACTTACATTAATTGCTAAAGAATGTATAGTTTGGTACAAATCAGCCGAACAATTCAGCTGCCAAATGACAAGCTGTCAGCAATATTTGAACAACGGACTTTACTCCTGGAGCTGCAAAGCCTTGTCATGCTCATGCGTACCAAATTCAGCGTTTTGTGGTGGACCAGGAACCAGGTTTGACCTGACAGGCCCAATTACCGCTGCTAGTGGTACATTCCTTCTCACTTGTCTCGCACGAGAAGATGGATCTGCTACAGGCTCGTGCACAGCAACTTGTATGTCACGCCTGTTCAAATCACCAACTAAATTTACAAATCTCAAAATAGTCAGCTTCCTTAATTTTTTGTTTCCGAAAGGATTACCTCTATATACATGTACTTTCGGAGAATGTGCTGTTCCTTCATCTTGCCCCAACCTTGTCGATGTGGGCGTCAAAGGCCTTTCGTCTTCTGAGTTGGGAGGCGTCGTAACAGCAAGCTTAATTATTGCTGCTGCTATGGCTGGATATCTTTGGTCGTTCTGTGCCTACCTGGGAGCGAAAACGAGGCCTGTTCCGCTTCCTCAAGAAGGTGTTACGGTGTCGTTTCAGAACGTTGGATATAGGCTAAAAAGACACAAAAAACCGATTATCGATGGTGTCTCCGGAATGATTAAGCCAGGGCACGTTTTGGCGATTATGGGTCCATCAGGTTTTTTGGTTGTATAATTATAGCAAACGTCAAAACTAATCACAGCTATAATTAAGGTGCTGGAAAATCTACGTTTCTTGACATTTTAGCTGGAAAGTCGAAATCCGGGATCGTCACTGGAAGTGTGTTGTTTGACAACATCCCAATGTCACCTCAACTGCAGCGAAATCTAATTGGATTTGTTGATCAAGAAGATACACTTATGCCGACGCTTACTGTTCGGGAAACGCTAATGTTTTCGGCACAGTTGCGACTGCCTGAATCAATATCAAAGGAAGATAAAATCAAAAAAGTGAATGAAGTTATGGCAACTCTAGGACTGAGTCATGTGGCAAATACTAGAGTTGGCGGACATGGAAAACGCGGTATATCTGGTGGAGAAAAGAGAAGAGTCAGTATAGGAGTTGAGTTGGTTACAAGTCCCTCAGTCATCGTTCTCGATGAGCCCACAAGGTACGACACAATTTTAATGATAAAGCTCATATCGATCTTAGTGGTCTTGATTCATTTAATGCTATCCACGTTATCAAAACCTTGTCTGACCTCGCTCGAAAACTTCGAAAAACTGTGATATTCACAATTCACCAGCCACGATCTGACGCATATGCACTATTTGATCAAGTTCTTGTGCTTGCTAAAGGAAAGACCTTATACTTTGGTCCAGGAAGTTCTGCAGGAATGTTCTTCAAACAACGAGGCTCAGCTTGTCCTGAAGGTTACAACATGGCGGACCATCTTTTGGATATGGCGTCAGTGGATTCTCTTGCTGTTGACCGATTTTCAACGGACTCCCTTCCCGTCATTCCTCTTCGGCAGAGCGATTCCATTGTGGAAGATGACGGCACACAGATTGAGGAGTTTGAAAAAGATCATATGGAACGAAGAATATCCACTGTGTCTCTTATAATAGATTCTTTGGTCCCCGTCGAAAAGCCAAAGCGACGGCAAGTCGGATTTTACACTCAAGTCAAAATTCTCTCTGGACGAGCATTTAAGAATCTAATTCGGACTCCAAGCTTATTACTCGCCCATATTATAATAGCGGTAGCGTTGGGTGCATTTGTTGGAGGACTTTATTACCAATCTGGCACAACATTGGGAGGAATCCAAAATCGACTTGGTTCCATCATTTTTATTCTTGCGCTACTTGGATTTTCAGGGCTTAGCGCGATAGGCTCATTTGCTGTTGAAAAGCAGTTATTCCTGCGAGAACGCGGAAACGGGTTTTATGGCCCTATGGCATATTTCTTGACCAAAGTAAGAAATGCACCAAAGTTAAAAGACCTCTTCTTAACCCTATTTCAGGTCATATTTGATATTGTTCCCCTCCGGCTCCTCCCAGCAGTTGCTATGGGAACGATTGCATATAAACTGATTGGTTTCACAGACGGAGGAGATCATTTCGCAAAGTACATTTCTATGCTGATTTTCTTCTCGGCTGAAATAGGGTTGCTCTGTCTCACGTTTGCAATCACGATAAGTGATATTGGAACAGCCACTTTGTTAGGCTCCATTATTATTCTGTTCAAAATGCTGTTCGCAGGATTTTTAATCAATCAAAGTAAGAAACTACGCTTTGTTGTCAGTTGATTATTGATCAATTGTTCAGGTTCCATACCTCCTGCATTGAGTTGGATTCAGTACCTCAGTTTCTTCCGTTACGCGTATGAGGCCATGATAGTCAATGATCTAACAGATGTTCAGATTCACGATAACGTCAGTGGCTCCAATATCACAGTGAGTGCTTCATAGGATATATTGCCAAAAAATTCTAAAATCTATTGAAGATACCTGTGTCTGTAGTTTTGGACAAGTTTGGTTTTGATGTTAATGCTTATTGGAGGGATTTCATTGTTTCAGTTGGTCTTTTGATTGGATTGTTAGTCCTTAATGCTGCATTTGTTCAGTTTCGACTCAAAGAAACACGATAAAATCCCTTTTCATACATCAATTGTTTTCACATAATAGTACGAAACAAGGCGTCGTATGGTTGAAGGGAACAGAAACGTAACATGTCCTGACAAAATATTTATTCGTAATAATTACAATGCAGTTCCACGCTCAAAGGCAGCCTTTGAAGATAAAGTTAGCTCAAACAAACACCAAATCTCAACAAACCTTAATTTCAGCCGTGTGCTTATCATACGCCCTCGAAATCTTCTTGTTGAAACGCATATTTCTTTCATTGATGTACGTAACGTCATCATCTGGATTATGAGCCTTTCTCTTGGAAAACGATTTTCTCTTCTCATTCTGTTTCTCAACTTCCTTGACGAGTTTGAGGACAGATTCCTGAGACGGCTTGTTCCCAATAGCCGCATAAGCTGAAGAATTTGCATCTGCCGTGACAACTTGCCCCGCAGAACCGACTACTGCAGTTCCCGCTGCTACACTTGCAATTTCGGAGACAAGTTTTTGTTCCTGGTACTTTTCCATATTTGGTTCCAGAGCTTTCGTCAGACTCTTGTACTTTTTCGCAGCAATTTGGGCATAATCTGTAAAGTCGATTTCCTTTCTCTTCTCTTTGGCTCGTTCCTTCTTCTCGTAACGTTCCACAGATTCCACTGAATACGTCATTGCCCGCACACGCTCGTAATCGACACCCTCCTCTTCAGCTTTCTAGTTGTCCGCCATTTAGCCTGAGAATTATGCACAGAAGAGTCAACAAACAAGTTTCTCGGCCAATATCTCTGCTTCCCGTTTCACTTTCGCATTCCGGATTTCCTCTTTATGATTACGCTTTGATCGTTCAAACTCTTTCTTGACATCAGTTTTGTTGTCTTTGAGTGAGGACTCCTAGATTTGGATGTTAGATGCGCAGTTGGATCGAGATACACGCCAGCCTCTCATGGCTACAGCTAGTGTAGGTAGTAGAGACCATGAAGCTATACTAGACAAATAATGGGCGGCGGCGACACTTACCCTCTGTTTCTTGAGTGCTTCTAGTTTCTTCAATCGTTCATCCATTTTCAGAAAAGATTAATGCAACAAAATGGAGTAAGAAGAAGAGAAAAAGGAAACCATTTATTTTTATTTACTATCTTCGTATCGAACACCCATAGATTGCTTTGGTTGAAAGCCTTGTTTCCTCATCTTATCGGCCATAATTCGTTCCTCCTGCACCCTTTTCAATTCCCTTAGCTCCTCAGTTGACATTGTGACACTGGGAAGATTTTGCAACTTTGATGCACGTTGTTGCTGCTTCATCAATTGCTCGTCGCGGGCGAAATCGAATTCTTGTTGTGCAGAACTGTTTTGCTGGTATTGACTGAGTATTTGTTGGCGGTCCCATTTATCCATATTGTAATATCTTAAGAACAAGAGTTGTTAATATCGTAGATTAATTCGTTTCAGGAGGTCCGTACTTCTCGTGTGGAAGGATTCCCATGTTGTAGTCCTCCACGAACTCATCAAAATATTTCTTAGCATCGCGATCTTCGGGGGAGACATGTTTGACATCGATAAGCCAAGCCCTGAATTCCGAGTCTTTCGCGTAATAGTCAGTTGTTGAAATGATGCCGTGCGAGCCCCAGGCAGATTCCTTGTCCTTGCTCTTGTCTTTGTTCTTCTTTGTCTTCTTCTTCTTGTCCTTCTTGTCCTTCTTCTTTTTCGCCTTGTCTTTCTTCTTCTTTTCTTTCTTGTCCTTCTTGTCCTTCTTTTCCCTTCTCCGTTTCCGTCGGCGTCGTTCTTCTTCGTCCGAGTCTGTTTCTGAATCCGAGTCCGAGTCCGAGTCCGAGTCTGAAGCCGACGACGACGACGACGACGACGACACGGACCGCCGCCGCCGCTTTTTCGATTTGAGATCGGCGACAGACGACGCCTCGCTTTTGTTGGCCGAGTTTTGTTGGGCGTTGTCGATGTCGGTGCCCATTTGGTGTTTGGTGTTCTTTGTTTCTTTCTTTGTCTCGTCTTTCTTTCTTTGTGAAAATGGACATACTCTCGAACAAGGCGGAAGAACTGTGCCGTGCCTTTCTCGATTCAAAGGTGTGTTGAACTGCACACGGCCTTACTGAAAATGCATTTAGAATCTTGATGCATTTGCCGATGCTGCTCAGGTCCGTCGCTTCACTCCCCTAAACATGCATGGATTGACATCAATTATTCACAGACATTGGCATGGTCTTACTTCAGACTAAAAGATACTCGACAATCATGCGAATTGGTGCCATCTGTCAGAGACAGGATTCAAACAGCCGTTAGCAGGGTAAAACGGAAACGAGACGAAGGAATCGTGTCGACTGCAACCCCATCGTAAGCATCCAAATGCTCATACATAGTACGATGATAACTTATGTCCCCGCAAGCTCAAATAATGTCCAGATTAGTCTGACTGGTCCTCAGCTGGACGCTAGAATCAAGGATGGAATTCAGAAAAAACGTGCAATAGTAGATGAATCGAATAGAAATGAATTCGTGGCTCATAAAGGTGATACATCGATTTCTGAAGATTATGTTAGTGTTAATTCCGAATAGACCCCGAGTCCACCAGTGCAAGAGTAGATGCCGTTGAAATCAACCGCAAAGTACAAATGAAGATTGACCTTGTTGTAAACGAGGATCGTCCGCTAGATCGTTTGACAAGTAGAGATGGGCATGGATCCTCAGACAGCACTTCCCACCTTAGTACCAAGCTGATTTCTGTGTCTCACCTACAAGGGAGACTGGCTGACATTGAAAAACACTTGAGGATAAAGTTTGGTAAGTTCATTTATTTATTACCGTGGTTATTATACCCTAAAACTTTAGTATTAGACCCAAACAGCTCATTTGGAATACACCAACGCGTTAAAATACTTGAAGAAGCTATCATTCAACTCGAAGAAAAATATCCATGTTGGTCCGCTGTACATTTTGATCACTCAACAAAGGAACACTCAATGGACCCTTTTGGTCCATCTGTATGGACAAATGTAGCACTGCAAGGCCCACAAGATACTGTCGTTCAAAACCGATACATGCAAAGTGGATCCACTACTCAACCAACTGTTGAGAGTAATAATACGAGGCATATGGATAAAAGCTACTCGGAGGTAAGTATATAGAACAAAAAAAAATAATTTTTACTTCCGAATTCTTAGTATTTCCACAGATTGATTCAGATTCTATCAACAAACGCATCGAAGAGCTCAAGCAAAAACTACTAAAGAAATAAAATGGCCATACAGACTTCAAATCATTTTTATTATGCTACGGCTCTTCTTCAAGCGTTGGAAGAGGAGGCAGAGAAGGAATCGGTGTGAGCGGTTTTTGTTTTTGGAAGTGTCGCAGAATATCACCGTAGTCTGATTTCATCTTCTCTGTGTATGGAATACCTATTTGATGACTTAGAATACAACCTACAGAAAGATGCAAAACAAACCATGATATGTCACAGTTTCATTCAATTCAAATTTAATCATCGCAATTATGTCTGCGATCTGTTCTTCCATTTTGTGCAGAACTTGTAAATGTCCATCACGAGTTTTCGCTTCTTGCATACGAGCTTCTGACGACCCGTCATAACCTTTTCTAAAATATCGATCTGGATCTGATGCTTCACATTCAAAAGCTTCAATGTCCCGCAAGATTTGTTCACGCGATAATATCAAATCAGACGCTTTCTTCCAATATTTTATCGCCTAAATTTCCTGTTTAGTCAATCACGATTGAAACAGAACAAATATAACTAATTCTAATCTGCCTCCAAACTTTCGGGATCCGTATTTGATTGCCATATCCAGTTTCTGATCTAGAGGCATTTTCAATGCCACCCACAAGTTTTCTAGCTGCTGTTGCGCAGTGGTGATGTCAGTGTCTGACTTGACTCTTTGAAGCTTGAGCTTCTTTATCTCTTCTGCCTCGCGGTCTTCCTTTTGTTTGGTGGCTTTTTCGTTTGCAACTTCATCTACTGTTGATTGAGGCGCCTCCACAGTCAATGAAATAATGGGGGTTTTAACACGGTCCACATTTTCCAAATCGATATCATCGAACCATTCGCCTTCTTCCGGCCGTTCCACTTCACGCATGTAAGTAAGGGCTCCAACATTCCATTTCCCACGATGATACTCGGTTCTCCGTCTGCGTCTCTCCATCTTTTCTTCTTCCTCTTGTTGCAGTTTTTTACGAATCTCTTCCTCCAACTTGCGATTCGCTTCCTCTTCAAGTGCACGTTGATAGGCTCTCGCCTCCTCTTCTGAGTCAATCAACAAGTCAAGAATAAAATCACACGTCCTTGTTCGAATGTAATCGAGATAGTCTTCGTGTGTGAAAATAACTTCCACTTTCTTCTTTTTCGTTTCCTTGTAGGGGGTGTAACCTCCGTAGTTGTATTTGAAGGTGTTGTATCGAGAACTAACAATCTTTTTCATGGCACCTGCACGGTCTAAAGCAAAGTCATCTACGTTAACATTGGATGGTACGTATTTTCGAGTTGTTAGGCGAATTTGAGGAGTAGCAAATGCTGCTGAATCTGAGTCCGAATCTGACTCTTCAATGACCTGCTCAACTTTTGGCTTTGTATACGTGAGAAGAATTCCTTTGAACGCGTTGGATAGTGGAATTTTGGGGTCATATGGAGCAGACGGGCATCCAGTCATATCAATCAAACCTAATATCAACCAATAAGCGAAAAGTGTATCACAACGAAAAAGCAAACCGTCGTCAGTCTCAAGATGATTACTAGTAAGTGTCTTTGTTATTTCAGAATACAGCTCTTCAATCTCCTTGTATCTTGAAAGCTTCTCATCAAGAATGTCGATTTTCTTGGTGTCAACTTCATTTCCAAACTGACTAACAGCTGACGCTGGTTCTGCAGCTAAATTGATGAACCCTTTTGGAATACGCATAGAGACTCTAGATTCCATGGTGCGGGATATAGTCTCAGTATAGAGTCAGCGACATGTCATTTAACGGTTATAACTGCTTACAAGGTCAGGCATTTTTTGTTTCTGATATACACAGCTGTCTGCTTTGGATTCAAGTGTCTGTTGCAGATGTAAATATCACAATGCAATCAAAAGCGCGACTAACGGGATCATCAAGAATAGTGTATTCGAATCCTTTCAGATGAATCTCGCGTAACTTGTTTTCAGGTAAATATCTTTCATTTTCGTCGTCCTATATGTATGATTTCAATTTGCTTTACCAAAATCGAAAAACATACAGGCGGAGAGGGGCCGATAGAAAACCCAAGCCTCTGACGTTTTACGAGTTTTGTTGAAGATGTGTGAGCTTGCAGGAGAGGGTCTTCAGGTTTGGTTTCAATGCTTGCATCTCCAATAGATCCCGTTTGAATCTGCAATGAATTTTTCGCAACGATAGCCTCCATATCATTAATCAAAAACATTTCTTCTCGATGTGTAACGCTGAGAGGTGTGTTTCGACTCTGCGTGTTCTTGTTGAACCGACCACTGAAGTTGAAGATTTCCTGTTTTCCTTGATTGGTGTTCTCCATCAAGAGCTTGTGTCGCACAGACGTTTGCTGTCCTTTGAGTGATATTTTCGGTAATTCCAACTTTGGAACGGGATGGATAACGCTGTCCAGTGCATCTTTAAACTTTGCAAAAAACTTAGTTACTTCTAATCCATACTTTCATTGACAAACCTCTTGAACTTGTTGATTAAACATATCTTGATTCTCAGTTATAACTGCTTCGACTACGGGATCTTTTCCTTCCAGCTCAGACAGTATTTTGTGAACCATTTCTGATGTGTTGATTCTGAAGCAAGCTTAACGATCAACATCCTAAAAGTGTACACTTACCGTCTGCTTAATTCTGTCCGAAACCAAGAAATAACTCGCTTGGAAGAATAAGATTGGTTCAACGATCTGAAATGCCAAACTCACAGAGCTATTTGCGTCATTTGCGAATATCCCAAGTGCATCCATACTGGCTTTCTTGACTCGACACTTTTCCAAGATTCCATTCTTCACATTTCCTATTTTTTCAAATAGTTTGACGATGATGCGGCGGTTTTGAGATGCTGTGAATTTGGAACTGATCAAGTCACTCGTGTGATTAAATCGATGGGCCAAATCTGATATAAACGCGTTTATCTGTGCAAATGTAAATTTTGCGTGGTTATTAAGCTGAAAATTACAAGGCGTTCGCGTTCTTCGGCGTTCAGCCACGGCACAACTTCTATTTCCCCCACAATTCTTTTCAGAACAGCAGGTATACTCTGGGGTTTCGGTCTATTATTGTTTTGTGCCAGAGAATCCGGAAGATTGGATCCCATATTGATTCTGCGGTCCCCAATCTATGTTGCATGTTGAGTGATTGTCATTCCACCACATCTACGACTTACATCCACTCTTCCTAGTGGTTTTATTTGGAGTCGTTCATATCCTATGAGTCCCAAAACGTTTGTATACCGTCCGAACTTTGAGTTTTGGTTGATCGGATCACTTTTGGTTCCTTTCCAAATCTGCTGTCGAATAGAGTGTGTCTTCTCCGCGCTTGCTATTGCCATTGACAAAGCCTTCTCTTCTAATTCCCACACTTCAAAAACGCCATTTCTAATAGTAAGCTTGGGGTTTGCTGGCGGGGCTGCAGGGAAAGTCTTTTCGTCCATGTTAAATACCAAAAGTTAATAAATTCTCACTGCCATTTATTTTCCTTTCACGAAGATGGACTTAAAATACTTTTCCAAAGCCAAACCTGAGTTGTGCCCCAAACTTTCCTTTTCGTTGTACGTGAAGCAATTTGCGAACATCAACTTGATGTCCTTTTCGAATGCATCCAATGTCTGATATTCTCCACGTTGCAATTTTTCTCCCATCGTTCTGAGATCGATGGGATTTCTGATTCGGGTGTAGTAATCGGGCAGAATGGTAGGATCTACAGGTTCCAAGAAGATAAAACCGTTGGGGTGCGATCTAAGCTTTTCCAAGGTTTTTTCAATCGTGGGGCCAACTGGACGAGCCTGTCCAGGAATCGGAATTATATCCCAATCGATATCCTTCCATTCCTTGTGAAAGACACCTTCAAGACCTTTTCCCTGATTGTAAACCCAGTCCCCTTTTGCACAATGAGAAAGAAGTATGACACGTAAGGAAATGCCTCAAATACCTGGTACGTTGAAGGTGAAGCAATTATTCAACACCAGCTCAACATCAGCCTTGAACGCCAAATGATCTCGGTACTGCCCCTTTTCCAGTCGCTTTTGAATTGTTCCCAAATCCACTGTAATAGAATATAAGTGACATTATAAATTCCATATACATACTGGCCTCTTGATGACATTGAAGTATTCCGGTATTTTGAGAGCAACAGGATCGACAGGGGCCAAAAAGATAGCACCAAAATTGCTGGCCTGCAAAGGTGTAAATACAAATCCAGGGCCATCAAAAACTAAGAAACCTGAAGCTTTTGAGGACTTTTTGGCACTTTTTCCCTGCGACTGAAGAAATAAGCATTCGTTCAGAAACCAGATGATGAAAAAGAAGGTTGGGAATGTGTTGGAGCCGCAGCAATTGGAACCACTGGAGAAGGAACCGCTTTTGGTGGGAATGAAGCCGGTTGCCCGACTTCAGGTCCCTTGTCATGCTTCAACTTCAACTTTTTTATGACGGGTTCTTGCGTTTGAACGCTCGCCTTAAATGCATCGATAGGTGCAGGAGCTACTGGCTGTGGTCGAGAAGAAACAGTTGCGCCGACAGCTTTGGTGTCGCTTCCACCTGAGAAGTAGGTTTTCATCTCTGTTCTGAACATTTCCAGCAGGAACAACGCATCTTGGTAGACTTGAGTGTTCGGTGGGTTGAAGTTCATGGCATTTTTGAAAATTAAGCCACACTTATGCCTGAACTCCTTCACAGTAACGACTTTTCCTTCCGCTAACAGTGTTTTCAAAGTAGCCAAGTCCATAGGTTCCTTGATGACCTCAAAATATGTCGGAATACCCAGAGCAATTGGATCAACCTAAAAAATAATCAGACTGATAAGGAACGCAAGTTCCTAAAACGTACCGGAGCATGGAACCAGAAAGACTTTTCATTCTCAAATAAGTGTCGCAATATTTTTTTGCACTTCTTGTAATCTTCGCTTTCTAAACGTGCAACAGGCATAGACGGTACGTTTGGAGATACAACAGTTCCACCAACAGAGAGTTTTCTTTTTGGTGCGGTTGTCTCCGATTCCTCAGGCTTCAGTTTTAATACAGGTTTTGGAAGTGGAGGAGGGACAGTGGGAGGCAACAGAGCAGGTTTTGGGATAGGGGGCTGAGCTACTTTAGGTGCTGAAGGTTTAGGAATAGGCGGTTGAGCTGGTGTGGAGGATTTGGGTACAGGTGGTTGAGTAAATACATTAGGTTTGGGAATAGGGGGCTGAGAAGAAGGTTTAGGAACAGGTGGTTGAGCCAAGACGGCAGGTTTTGGAACAGGTGGTTGGGCCACCGCTTTTGGAATTGGAGGTTGGACAGTAGGGGGCTTTAGAGGAGGCGAAGCGACGTTTGATGATTGTGGATGTCTCACTTCAGAGGGAATTGCACTAGTCGCAGTAGTTGTAACAGGATTTTGAGGTGTGTTGGAGCAACGGGTTTTGGTGGTAAGAGCGTAAGCTTAGGTGGCGTGTCTTTTGGCTTATCAACCGGTGCACGTTTGTAAGTCAACTTGATTGCCGGTTTAGGTGCTGGAACTTTTGGTTCTACTGGTACAGGTACAGAAACAGGTACAGAAACGGGCTGAGGAACAGGTACAGGAATGGCTGGGGAAGCGATCACATCCTCCATCATATCAGTTGGAGTAATTGAATGGCTTTCTTCCTCAACATCAATTGCATTACTCAATATGTTAAGCTCGTGAACCAAAGCACGTGGCATTATCTGTGTATTGAAGTAGATCTCCAGCCTTTGTGCTTGTTTGGTGACTGGCGAGTCATCAGTATTGTACTTGTAGCAGTTACTGAAAATAAGTTGAATATCTGCAAAGAGAAAAGTCAAGTTATTTCGATAAGCTCCAGATTCAAGCTTTTTAGCGGCGGTCGAGATATCCATTGGCTTTTTGATGAGAGAGAAATACATGGGAGCAAATGATTCGTCAACAGGCAACATGAACGCTGCAGCACTTGGATGGTTTGTGAGGTTATGAATTACTTTTCGTCCAGTCTCCAAGAATTTTGGGTCAACAGGTGGTAGGGGTTCTGTAAATACAGGAGCTTTTGGAGGTGGCTTTGGAGCTGGTGGCGGTTTTGCAGCTGGTTGCTTTGGTAATGGTTTTGAGGGAATTTCTGATGCCTTCGCAGAACGTTAAATGTCATCTCAATGATCTTCTCCTTACCTCATTCATGGTCAAAGAAGGCATTTTGATAACAAGCTTCCGCGGTGTCACAGCTGCTTGGAATGCAACAGGCGTGTAAACTTTTTCACAAAACCGCAATAGATATGATCGAATTCGGAAATCTAATGTACTCTTTCTGTAACAAATTCAGCAAATCGTCTCCAAGCAATCACCAAACCTTAATAAAGACCAAATGAGGTCTCCAACAACGTTGTTTTTGACGATTTTTGCTTGAACTGTGACCCAACTATGGCTAGACACTACAGTGTTAGCTTTTTTCCTCTTTGGATC